>CM055272.1:24542356-24559302 GCA_029237695.1 Conchocele bisecta
TACCTTTGATTACATTCCCCGTACGATGAAAAATGTTCGTACGCAGATTTACGGTGATTTTCCTACCTACAAGTCATCAGGGGCCCGTTTCACTAAACTTAGTTAGTGCAAATTTAGAATCGCCTGGAAATTTCAATCGGTGGATTTACATTTATTGAACATATGCTCAATAAATGTAAATCCAATAATAGTTTTCAAGAAAACATTGCTAATGTGAAATGTACAGACTATCATAAGTTTGCTCTTACGAACATTTTAGTCGTACAAAGTTTAGCGAAATGGGCCCCTGGGGACTGAGGAAAATACTTTTGAGTTAACGAGAGTTATCATATAGGAAAACGAGTACTTGCAAGCAAAAAGTTCACTTTTGAAGTATTGACAATTCAGAGCTCCAGTTAAGGTGCGTAATTTGACCAACTTGGGGTGAAATTTTGTTATTTCTTCATCAAAAATGGCAAGTTGGGAGTGCTTTAGAATCGTCTCGTTGAGACGATTCTAAAGCACTCCCAATTTGGCAATTTTGATGGAGAAATAAGAAATTTACCTCCAAATTACACACCTTAACTGGAGCTCCCACAGGGTCCCAGTCGGGACACATACACTGCGCACACTGGCATATTGTGTCAAAGTACACTATTGTGTGCACTTACACGCTGACCCCACTGTATAAAGTACCGGCTGTTACAGAGAGGGGGTTGTTGTAGAGAGGTGGCCGTTCGCGGAGGTTCGACTGCATTAGCATACGAGACAGTCCAAGCATGCGTGTATTACCTGTTTTGGCATAGCCGTTATATACATTGCTGTACATATATATTATGTCCTCCTATGTCAAACGGGTGCATGTACATTTAGTGGTCTACATTACTGGAACGACAGATAATGCTGACTTAGTCTAACAGAAGTCCATGCCCATCTATGTCCATCTATGTCCAGTTTCCCCTACCCGGCTCGCTACAGACAAATAACTGGACAGTTTTTTGTTGTGAGTTTAACGGCCTATCAACAGCTATGGTCATTTAAGGCCGGGCCAATGGGTTTAGTACTAAATCCCATATATTACCTGTACAAGTACACGTACATGTTCAAGTATATGTACAAATGGGGGGGGGTCCCAAAATCAGAACTGAATATTTACAGCCCTGAAATCAGAATATTCCTCAATCGGATACCAGGTCCTCGCCACACCATAATCACTTAGCCCCCTCCCAAAAGCAGTAGGATCAGTAATATTCTTACTACTTGTATAATGGGCAATAACCCAATTCAACTCCCAGGTAACAAAAGAGCCAAAGATAAAAACGTACCTGAGGGCCAAACCAGGCAAATCCTATAAGGAGGAACCCCTACCGTTAATTTACGCCGTCGCGTTCGCCCGACCATAACTGGACACCAGTTTTAGTTACAGTCTCACAATAACGCGCCCATATCGGATTCATCGCGAGATTTAAACGCGTTTATCAATAAAATTTATATTTCATTAACTAAATTGTGGCTGTTAAAAATAGGGCTTATGGTTAATGCGACCAGTGTAGATCCAGATCAGCCTGCGCATCCGCGCAGTCTGATCCGGGTCTGCGCTGTTCGACATTCAATCAGTGAAACACTTGCCTTACGTTTAGCAAGCATCACAGATCATTATCAGAATACAGGAGTTCGCGAGCTGATTGAGAGCTAGTCTGGCCAGAAATTCATTAAGCCACATTTCCCATGTCACAACCGCAAGACAAAACACGTGATTTTGTACCCAAGATATCTCTTGAAAACATACTATGTACAAATGTTACGATGTCTTCTGTAAACGTCGTTGAAAGTTGAAATATTCAGAGCAAACGCGGAATAGGTTTCCTATGAACATTTCGTCAACTTTCAAAGTCATTTACGGAAAATATCACAGTTTCTGCACAAAATAATATGAAAAATCGCACATGTATAACATCACATGGCTCGTCTCAACTGATCCTATTTCTGGTCAATTATAAATGATTAATGAGCAAGTTGGACCACCGTACACATATACATTGGTGGTATTGGGCACGATCAAAGGTCCCCATGTTTTCACTTGTTGTCAAAAATGACGATATACTGACATGCATGTCAACGTTGATAAAATCTCGTGAAATTTAAGTAATTTATTTGCGAATTGAGTTAAAAAGAGGAGTTGATATATTGGAATGCACGAACGTTTATTGACCATTATTAAAGTCAGATACATTATTGAACTACTGTCTGTTTCACGAATCACGCCCAAATGGTACGGCTTATATAGCCGTACAATTTGGGCGTGATTCGTGAAACAGACAGTAGTTTAATAATGTAGCTAACTTTAATAATGGTCAATAAACGTTCGTGCATTCCAATATATCAACTCCTCTTTTGCAAAAGTATTTGTTTATAGTAATTTCCAATAACCTCCAAAGGGAAGCACATAAACAGCAATACACCGGATGTAGATACTTTTTCATACTATTTTGATAAAGACCATGCGGTCGAACATTTAATAAAAAGAGTGACTTTAAAACAATGTGTATGTTTTTATATTAAATTATCATAAAAAGAAAATTAAGAATAATGTTCTTTTTATTTCGTGACATTTTCTACTAAACTATTAATGTATAAGGAAGTATAGTTACTAAGTAATGCAAACAGAAAGTATAGGTGATTTGAGACGACGGACGGACAGACGGACGGACGACAGACAGACGGGGCGAAACCTATAGGGCACCGTGGATTCTCGGCGGGCCCTAATAAAAGCCGGGCTTATGTCAGTTCATCTACTGACCGCTGTCTATGTCCACTGCCTGCGCACTCCGTGAAGCGTAGAAATCACTTTGTTTGATGGATTCAGCTGGATTTATTTATTTAACCCTTAGACCGCTACTCAAAATAAGTGTCCGTTAGTTTTATATCTCGATTTATTTCTCAATAAAAACATGGTTTGACAGCACTTCAGTGCTGTTAAAGCATGTTGTAAATTATTTTAAAGTGCCGTCAAAGCATGTTTTTTATGATACAACTGGAAAATAGAAAATAAACAGCAGACGACAAAAAAATATAAGATAGCGGTCTAAGGGTTAACAGGATCGAATCCCAGGTTTCACCCGTACCGATGGGGGCATCCGAAAATCAGACCTGAATATTTACAAATATATGCTATATTATACACCCATCACCTGCGATTAGAACATCCCGGCATAGTATTATTTCAAATGAATGGACTGCCGACTGAATGGCGAACAACGAAGGCCATGATGCAGTCTGGTCATGACCTTCATTGTTCATAATAACAGCAAGATCGTTTATGAAAGGTCGTGAATAATAGCACTGGGTATTCAAGGCGAATTGCAATGACGTCGATATACAATGTATTGTCATTTCCCTCAGCCAGAGGCCCGTCACTGCATGTATTTAGAATCCACCTACACATACCAGTCCTACATGCAAGTGCTCTATAGCTAGCGTTGCCAATGTCTCGGGGTTTAATTACAACGTCAGAAACTGATTGGATTCATGTAATTGTCAGAAAAGCCGACATGTTTCCAGTGAAATATGGCATCGTGTGGCTATTTTAGGTCAGTATAGGGTTACCATTGTCGCAGAATGAATTGCTTTGTGTAGGTGCCAATGCATTGTTGGAATAAACAATACAGTAAATATCAGGGCTGACGTCATAAAACGCAGCCTCCAATGATTTGAAAGTACTCGAGCTGTTATGGACACAGGACATTAATCAACACGGAAGAATATAACCCTGAAAACAACTAGAAATGTGGCTTGTCGGCACACGAATGCCCCCGCTGGCAGCCGAAGAAAATGAGGCATATTTGATTATCAGCCATTTACGCGAGCGTTAAGGTTCCGAACACACCCAAGTCTGTGACCTTGACCCTGGGCTAAGCAGGGGCGGGACGAATGTGAATTTGTCACAGGTCAAGGTCGAAGTACTGGGTGGTGGAGTGTGTAGGGCATGTTCATATGTATCATGTGTATAAATATTTAAGCGATTGGCAAAAGTATGGAGAAGTTATTGTAGGATTGAGAAACGTGCACGTAGATTTGTCCCAAAGTGCTAAGTAAACATTTAAAGTAGAAAAGGTGAAGGTCAAAGGTGAAGGTCGAAGTACTGGGTGGTGGAGTGTGTAGGGCATGTTCATATGTATCATGTGTATAAATATTTAAGCGATTGGCAAACGTATTGAGAAGTTATTGTAGGATTGAGAAACGTGCACGTAGATTTGTCCCAAAGTGCTAAGTAAACATTTAAAGTAGAAAAGGTGAAGGTCGAAGTACTGGGTGGTGGAGTGTGTAGGGCATGTTCATATGTATCATGTGTATAAATATTTAAGCGATTGGCAAAAGTATTAAGTTAGTGTAGGATTGAGAAACGTGCACGTAGATTTGGCACAAAGTGCCAAGCAAACATTTAAAGTGGAAAAGGTCAAGGCCAAAGGTCAAGGCCGAAGTACTGGGGGGGGGGGGGGTGGAGTGTGTAAGGGATGTTCATATGTATCATGTGTATAAATATTGACATATGGGAAACCATGTAGAAGTTACTAAAGAATATAATATCGGGACATACGGATGGACGGACAGACACCGGTAACACTATATGCCCCCGTACCTTTCGGTAGCGGGGGCATAAAAATATGTTTCATGCCCTACGATAGGTTTTGAACTCGCAACCTTTAGTATTGGAAAATAAACAGCAGACGACAAAAAAAATAAGATAGCGGTCAAAGGGTAAAATTTTCAACCAGATAATCTAGTATTATGGAATGGTACATTCTTTTGTCTCTCTATATGTCAACATATCGTACTTCATATTGCTGTGGATATGTAAAGAGATACGACACACATGTATTTTGTACCCAACATGTGCGATATGAAAATACATGTAATTACAAAATTAATATATTCCGTAAATGACGTTGAAAGTGGACGAAATTGTTACAACAAATGCGGAATATCTGCATGAAAATTGAGTTATGTATGACCGCAATTGGTTATGGTCGTACGGAAGCCCATTAGTGCCACTTCAGTTTTTTTTAATTTCCATTTATTCAAGATCTTGAAAATTCAAGAAAAGATCTCGAAAATTCAAGAAAAGATCTCGAAAATTCAAGAAATAATAAAGAAAACTGAAGTGGCCCTAATGGGCTTCCGTATGGTCGTCCAGTAGAACTCAGTTATCGCGTGGACAAGGATACAGATGCGAAAAATAACGAATTCCTTCCACCACAGGAAGTGGTGTCTTGTCTGCCGAGGAGGCATTTGACCGTAACACGGCCATGGGCATCTGCAGGTTTCCACAACCACGAGGTCAAAAAGATCAAAGCCATGTTAATGGCAACATGTGTTTCAAATGCTTACATGTATCGAGTGTCCAAATATTGAAGCAATCCATGAGGTAATACAACAGTTATACCATGATGAAGAAGCTTGTACAAACTTGTTGACTCAAAAAAAGGTTCCGTTAATGGCGCCACGATTGTGTTCCAAATGCTAGCATGTATCAAGTGTACTAATATTTTAGCAATCCGTCGAGTAATATCAAAATTATACCAAACGACGAAGTTTGTACATACTTTTGTGACATTTCGGACGACGACAACAGGAAAAAGCAGCGACTATAGGCGTGCCATCTGCTAAAGCAGACGAGACAATAATGGCCGCCAAGTCATAGCAAATCGGTCAAGTAGAACTTCAGTTATTGAGTGGACAATGATACAGTACCTTCAGCTGTCAGACAAAACGAGCGCGCCTGGTGGTGCTTTAGTATATAACGAATATCAATTAGCTGGGTGAAAGGAAATATATTAGAACAAATTTCCCCCAATGTAAAGTTCGTATCAGCATCAAGAATGTGACCTTGACGTAGGGTTTAGCAGGGGTCTGAAGGCGTGTATTTGGCGTGGCTCGATAGAGAACCATTAGAGGAAGGCATGTATGAAATATCAAGCAGTGGGTGAAAGGAAACAGAAATTATAACAAATTTCCCTCAACGTTAAGTTTATGAAAGTGTGTATTTGGCATGGCTCGATAGAGAACCATTAGAGGAAGGCATGTATGAAATATCAAGCAGTGGGTGAAAGGAAACAGAAATTATAACAAATTTCACAAATTTCCCTCAACGTTAAGTTTATGAAAGCACTAAGACTACGACCTTGACCTTAGTTTGGTGTCACGGAAATTATAACTTGGCCTCATTCCCCAAAAGTTATACCGGTAGGATTACTCTAGTGGTAGAACCAGATTCAACTCACAAGAAAGCCCAAGTGTTTCTGGTCAGGATGAATCACGATTGTTAAATTCCAACGTATGCCCCTGCTCCTAACAACCGCCAAGGAAAGTGGTCATCGGATTTTTTTTAAATCAATTGGCTGCTTTGTCTTGCTGTGATAAACATGAAAACCAAATTTGGTTATGATCTGTGAAGTCGAACTTTAGTTATTGCTAGACAAGGATACAATGTAAAAATTCAAAATTTACGCCAAGGGGGCAAGTCATCGGAAATTTTTGAAAACCATTAGCCATCTTCTGTCTTGCAGTGATAAACATGTACATGTATACCCAATTTGATTACGTTCCGTCAAGTAAACTCTTTAGTTGTTGTGTGGTGGACAAGCTACTACTACAAGGCAAATATGTAATACGTCCCGTTTATCAAACTGGCTACAAGGCAAATATGTAATACGTCCCGTTTATCAAACTGGTGTATAAAAATCGCACATATACTGAGCAAAACTAGAAACGTCCCTCCATGTTTAAGGAAAGATTCATCAAAACCCAAAAGGGTTACTTTTAAAAATCAAAATGGAAAAACAAGTTCATTCATTTCTGTATCAAAGCCAATAAATTGCATTTGGATATCTTGTTAAATATTCGAGAGATAACCGGCCAAGGGCGGTAGGGATCAAAATCAAAAATCACAAAAACTCAGAAATGTGTTACTTAATGTTTAGAGATGGAATTTCAATAAGTAATGTGGCAAATTCAGTAAATCTCGTTAGTACCGAGTGTGGCCACCATTTGCATGAATGCATGCAATGATCCTACGCCGCATCGACGTGACGTAACGCAATACCAGTGCGTTGGGCAAATTCCTCCATTCCCGTTGTAACGCCCGTGTAAGATCGCGAACATTGTCAATCTGATGGTTAGCTCGTGCTTTGCGGCCCAGCTCATCCCATATGTGCTCAATGGGATTGAGATCCGGGGAGACCGCGGGCCATGGCATGACGTCGACGTTGTTTTGCTGTAAGTATTGAGTGGTGACCCTGGCTACGTGAGGCGGGCATTGTCGTGCATCAATGACACACCAGGACCATGCTGACGGATAAATGGTAAGGCATGTGCATTTAGCACATCTCCAACATAACGTTGTGCATTGATGTTGCCCTGTACAACAACCAAATCTGTCTTCCGGTTTCCCATGATCCCACCCCAGACCATTACGCTCCCTCCCCAAACCTGTTCTTCTCAACAATGCAACAATCGGTGAATCTTTCATTTTTACGCCTGTATACCCGTAATCTTCCGTCAGCATGACTGAACCGAGATTCATCGGTGAACAAAACTCGGTTCCAGTCAGCCCTTCTCCAGTTCAGATGACGTCGCGCCCATAACAGTCTGGCAGCACGGTGACGTTGGGTCATTATCTGACCAGTGTACGGGCGGCGTGCCCGGATTGGTTGGGCGTTACGACGTAACCGGTTGCGAATGGTCTGCCCCGAGACACCGTATCGCCTAGCAGTGACTGGCTGCCAATCGACGTTGACGTAAGTGCGTCAACGTAATGTAACGATCGGCTCTAGCCGTCGTTACACGAGGCCTACCAGGTCGCTGCCGGTCGTGAACAGCCCCAGTCTGCTGGTACCGGGCTGCAAGACGATCAATCGTCTTCCGACAGCAACCAAACCGAGGCGCGACCGCCCTGGCGGCCAACCCACCCGCAAGCATCCCAATTGCCTGATTTCGCTCGTTTTCGGAAAGCCGTGGCATATCGAAAACAGTGAAAAATTAAAAAAGTTTTTTAATTTCCCGAATAGCCCCTATCGCATGAATGGTACATGAACTGAATCACCTTATCGATGACAAGTATAGCGTGCACGTGCAAAAAGTGGAAATCAACGTTCCGGTCACTGGCTGCTATGTAAACCGTGTGTATCGGGTATCGGCTAAACTCTACACGATCGTATTCTGAACATCGCCACGGTTTAAAATACATGTATACTGAGCAAAACTAGAAACGTCCCTCCATGTTTAAGGAAAGATCCATCAAAAACCAAAAGGGTTACTTTTAAAAATCAAAATGGAAAAACAAGTTCATTCATTTCTGTATCAAAGCCAATAAATTGCATTTGGATATCTTGTTAAATATTCGAGAGATAACCGGCCAAGGGCGGTAGGGGTCAAAATCAAAAATCACAAAAACTCAGAAATGTGTTATTTAATGTTTAGAGATGGAATTTCAATAAGTAATGTGGCAAATTCAGTAAATCTCGTTAGTACCGAGTGTGGCCACCATTTGCATGAATGCATGCAATGATCCTACGCCGCATCGACGTGACGTAACGCAATACCAGTGCGTTGGGCAAATTCCTCCATTCCCGTTGTAACGCCCGTGTAAGATCGCGAACATTGTCAATCTGATAGTTAGCTCGTGCTTTGCGGCCCAGCTCATCCCATATGTGCTCAATGGGATTGAGATCCGGGGAGACCGCGGGCCATGGCATGACGTCGACGTTGTTTTGCTGCAAGTATTGAGTGGTGACCCTGGCTACGTGAGGGCGGGCATTGTCGTGCATCAATGTCACACTAGGACCATGCTGACGGATAAATGGTAAGGCATGTGCATTTAGCACATCTGCAACATAACGTTGTGCATTGATGTTGCCCTGTACAACAACCAAATCTGTCGTCCGGTTTCCCATGATCCCACCCCAGACCATTACGCTCCCTCCCCCAAACCTGTTCTTCTCAACAATGCAACAATCGGTGAATCTTTCATTTTTACGCCTGTATACCCGTAATCTTCCGTCAGCATGACTGTGAACCGAGATTCATCGGTGAACAAAACTCGGTTCCAGTCAGCCCTTCTCTAGTTCAGATGACGTCGCGCCCATAACAGTCTGGCAGCACGGTGACGTTGGGTCATTATCTGACCAGTGTACGGGCGGCGTGCCCGGATTGGTTGGGCGTTACGACGTAACCGGTTGCGAATGGTCTGCCCTGAGACACCGTATCGCCTAGCAGTGACTGGCTGCCAATCGACGTTGACGTAAGTGCGTCAACGTAATGTAACGATCGGCTCTAGCCGTCGTTACACGAGGCCTACCAGGTCGCTGCCGGTCGTGAACAGCCCCAGTCTGCTGGTACCGGGCTGCAAGACGATCAATCGTCTTCCGACAGCAACCAAACCGAGGCGCGACCGCCCTGGCGGCATCCCACCGCAAGCATCCCAATTGCCTGATTTCGCTCGTTTTCGGAAAGCCGTGGCATATCGAAAACAGTGAAAAATTAAAAAAGTTTTTTAATTTTCCGAATAGCCCCTATCGCATGAATGGTACGACATGAACTGAATCACCTTATCGATGACAAGTATAGCGTGCACGTGCAAAAAGTGGAAATCAACGTTCCGGTCACTGGCCGCTATGTAAACCGTGTGTATCGGCTAAACTCTACACGATCGTATTCTGAACATCGCCACGGTTTAAAATACATGTACTTTGAACATGTGGTACATACATAGACAGAGCTACACCGGCTATAAAACAGGGACGTTTCTAGTTTTGTTGAGTATAGATATAAAATCACATGGCCCGTTTCGTTTCATGACAGGTAACAAAAGAAACAACTACAGTATAGCAGCACACATTTATTTACATCGGACTGAAGACTACAATTTTCATCAGGGGAGCTGCAACCTTTAAACTACGTGTATTGTTCCGTTTTTCATGCTGGTCTTTTAATTTATCAACAAAAACTGGTTTTGACTTCGCGAGCTGTCAAACCATTTTATTGCAAAATATGTGCACCCCTTTTTACACATGGCAGAATAATCAACGAGTTGGTGGTGGCCATATTCTGGTAGAAGTATTGTAATAACCCTATATATTCGGACATTGTTTATTTTCGGAAAAAATAGGTGTTTCCCCCAACACAAATTGTATCCAAATATATTGTAATTGCGATAAACCAGCACAACCATACATTGGGACACTCTTTGTTGTGGGAAACATACGGTGGCACTGAGGGGACATGGAAATATTTTTTACTTTCGCGTGCGCACTGAAATGGCGATTAAATTCAGAAAATGGAGACAACCCTGGTAAACTGGTGCACGTCGTTTCATTGGCTAAGCTATCGTATGTGCGCGCAAAGACTATCACGTGCGCACACGCAATGACCATCGTGTCTGCAAGCGAAAGTAAAAAATATTTCCATGTCACCTCTGTGCCACCATAATTATTATTATAAACAGTAAATTATATTCATTTCCTCGAATAAATATCTGAAAATTCAGGGTAATTACGGTAGTAATGAAAATCAGAAAACCAGCAGAAAATAGTTTAGTTCAGCATAAGGGAGAAGCAAAACAACCTATCATCAAATCACAGAGTCAGTAGGATGCAAGTATCGCGCATCTGTGGGTCCTAGCACTGTGGAAGTGGGGTAGTGTTGTCGAGCACCAATCACTTCTTTCCCTTCTTGGCTCCAGCTTTCTTCGCTGCAGCTTTCTTTGGAGAAACCTGAAGTGGAAAAAAAGTGAAATTGATGGAGAATAGTAGGTTAGTGCCGTGAATGAGAAAAAATATCCGGCAAGGCTAAAGAATTTATTTATTTCTCATCAGAAGTATATGTTGTGACCACTCATTTGAACCGTCTCGCCGAGACGGTTCAAATGAGTGGTCACAACATATATTTTGGTTCAGAAATAAGGAAAATAGATAGAGAATAGTAGGTTAGTGCCGTGAATGGGAAAAAATATCTGGCAAGGCTCAGGAAACGGGATGGGCGAGGCTCTGCCGAGCACATCCCGTTTCCGTGCCGCGCCAGATATTTTTTCCCATTCACGGCACTAACCTACTATTCTATTTATCCCGTCAACACCTACAAATGGCTGTAAAATGCAAAAATTGTATTGACTGGATATCAAAAATGTTTCACGGCACCATGTTTCACGGCACATACGCACTGTGTTGACGGGATAAAAAGGGTTTAACGTCCCAGCAACAGCTAAGGTCGTATAGAGATGGGACCAGTTTCAAGTTTCATCGGACAGACCAGTGGAATGGAAATATTATGAAAGTATTTTTTTGATACTGAAGCGACGTTTAGACCCACAAACTCCGGATTGGTAGTCAGTAGCCTATTTCATCAACATTGCAAAGTATACTTTTCTAGCAAAGTATACTTTGAGGGAGTAATCATTTATTTTTCCCGAAATGCATTATTTCATATAGAACTAACGACTGCTGATGAATAAAAATATGCAGAATTATGTATGAATTTATTACATTATCAGTCAAAATGGCTGTGATAATGTAATAAATTCAGTATAATACAAATTAATAAATTTCTCCTAAAATTGAAAAATTTCTCCCTCAAAGTATACTTTGCTAGAAAAGTATGCTTTGCAATTTTGATGAAATAGGCTACAGGTGCTCTAACCCCTAGTTCACAACCCATCCCTACCTGAAGTAGAGGATTTACCGATCGATTGATAAATTGATTGTGGTTTTGCATACGTTCAACAGCCTGGTGATATAAAATTGATATAAAACTGGAATATACCTGTATGGGTTGGGATCGCCATTAAAATAACTAGAACATGTTTCATATATCCACATATCACTTTTATAGTAAACGAGGCAAAATTCCAAGTCCAAAAGGGGGAGATAATCCATGGGTCAATGTACTAGAATGATACACCGTTTTATCCATTACACTGTTGAAATAAATTGTGTCGTCTGTTTTTTATATTTTCCATTTTTCTCATAAAAAACTTGTTTCGACAACACTTTAGAATCATTTCCAATGTAAATGATTCTAAAGTGCTGTCAAACCAGGTTTTTATTGAGAAACAAGAGCGCCGAAGGTCACAATATACGCCCGTCGAGGCAAGGCCAGTCAACAAGAGGAGATAACTCATCTTGACGTGATAAACATATAAACCAAATTCGGTTACGATCCGTCAAGTAGAACTAGACTTATTGCGTGGACAAGGATACTTCCACAAGGATACGGAGTCCGAAAATTAAAAATGGCCACCAAGGGGAGACAAGTATCAAAAAAAAATTCAAAATCAATAGGCTTCTTCGTCTTGCCATGATAAACATGTATACCGAATTTGGTTATGATCGGTGAAGTAGAACTTGAGTTATTGCGTGGACAAGGATACAGAGTGAGAAAATTAAAAATGGCCGACAAGGAGAGACAAGTCATCTGAAATTTTTCAAAATCAATAGGCCTCTTCGTCTTGTCGAGATAAACATGTATACCGAATTTGGTTACGAGCGGTGAATTAGAACTTCCGTTATTGCGTGGACAAGGATACAAAGTGCGAAAAATAAAAATGGCCACCAAGGGGAGATAAGTCCTAGTAAATTTTTGAAAATCAATAGGCTTCTTCGGCTTGCCGTGATAAACATGTATACAAAAAATTTGGTTACAATCCGTAATGTAGGACTCAATTTATTGCGTGGACAAGCTATGCCCGCCCGCCCGCCGCCCGCCAGTACAAGATGAATACATAATACGTCGCGTTTTTTCGAACAGGCGTATAAAAAGGCAAAATATTAAGGAACAGCAGACAACACTTCGTTTCCAGCGTTCTAAGGGACACGGTCATATGGCTTGGTCCCTGATCGGTCTGCGTATCACGCGTTCCGATCATATCTAATCAGTATTTGCAACTGGGATTACAGAAAATTAATTAGCAGCAACACCACAACTTCCTATGTTTGTTACTATATGTAATAGTTATAGTTCATATATTTTCAATATGCGAACTATAACGTACTTATTGTTTCCAAGACCATTCGCGAAGCTCTGCCTCTAAACATGCTTTTGAAACGCTATACTAGCATGTGATTGGCGGTGCAACACGAAGTGAGTGCGCGAGTGGGCGGTAATATGCTTTGCATCTTGTGAACTGATGAAAATGTGTAAAATCAGTTCTAAATATAGCGGCTGAACATTTAGTGATTAATTAAATACATATTGGAGAAACTGTCGCAATATGTGATTAATGGAGACGAAATGCAGTTCTTTCATTGGTTGAGAAACTATGGTAAACAATACGTCCATTTGAGGCATCAGAAAGATCGGATATATGGTAGTCGTGTGATCACATGGTAACAACTAGTGTACCGACAGACGGACAACGGGGTATTGGGAACCTTGTTGGACAAGTCTATTATGACAAGTCTTATTAGGAAAGTCCATTGTTGAAAATTAACTTGTTGTACAAGTCCATTATAGATCATTATCTGATTGGCTGTCCAACATCAACCATTTTCTTGCTGGACATGTCCAATATCAACCATCTTGTTCGGTAGGTCCATATTGATCATAATTAGCTTGAGTCCATTTAGCTTGTTGAGTCCATTATCTTATCTGGGTAGTCCGCTATTCATCATTATCTTATTTGGGTAATCCATTATCGATCATTATCTTATTTGGGTAATCTATTAGCAAACATCTTATTTGGGTAATCTATTATCAATCATTATCTTATTTGGGTAGTCCATTATTGATCATTATCTTATTTGGGTAGTCCATTATTGATCATTATCTTATTTGGGTAGTCCATTATTGATCATTATCTTATTTGGGTAGTCCATTATCAATCATTATCTTATTTGGCAAGTCCATTTTCGATCATCTTGTTGGGCGAGTCCAGTGCTCTGTTATTAACTATGTATATACCTTCATAAAACATGAAGTAGAACATCCTGTTTGCCTGTTATTCGATATAGATAAAGTGCATGTCAATATAATGCATCTTCAAG
The DNA here is from genome assembly GCA_029237695.1 of Conchocele bisecta. Taxonomy (NCBI): domain Eukaryota; kingdom Metazoa; phylum Mollusca; class Bivalvia; order Lucinida; family Thyasiridae; genus Conchocele; species Conchocele bisecta. The sequence goes on from CM055272.1 coordinate 24,556,369, forward strand.
TTGCAGAGCTCCAGATAAGGAATTAGTAATCGAGTATTGTCACTCCATTTCCGAAACAATTGGGTATTTCAAAATTGTAGTTACCTTAGGTAAAATAAAATCGCACTACTGTTTGCACATCAACAGACCGCAATTATTGAATAGTTTGCTTCGAAATGAAAACATGTCTTGGCATTTCATTAAGGAGACAATTCTAATGAAATACCAAGATGTTTTTTCATGGAAAATAAGAACAATATGCTATATTTGTCGAAAACATGTCTTGGCATTTCATTATTTCTAATGAAATACCAAGATGTTTTTTCATGGAAAATAAGAACATGCTATATTTGTGGTATGTGTATGGTTTTCTGCAGCATGATAAAGGTACCACATATTTTGTGTTGCTTTTTGATACTCGCTACTATTTAAGCAAATACGCAGCTTATCTGAAGCCCTGAAGTTGGTTAATTTGCATTAAAGTATTCAACAGCCCTTGAAATATGTCCTTGATCGAAATGTCTGCATAATTCGTAGAAAATGTGCTGCATCATGTTGACATTGTCATATGGTCAGACAATTATGCAAGCTAACCCTGATAATGCGGAAACGAAACGAAAAGTGTCATCTGCTGTTGTTGCATACTTTTATCTTTCTGTCAATAAAACATGGTTTGGCAGCATAAATGATTCTCAAATGCTGTCAAACCATGTTTTTGACGAGAACTAGAAAATGTGTTCAGAGAACACAGATGTCCCACATATCGCTTTGATAATAAACGAGAAAAAATTCCAAGTCCAAAAGAGGATATAATCCATCGCCTGGGTGTCGAATCAATAAAAATAAACTTTGCGCATCTACTCGTCATAAGGAAGCTACATACCAATTGTCAGGTGTGTAGCTATTACGGTTTAAAAGTTTTAGGAGTCACAAGGAAAAATTGCCAAATTCTAAGTCGAAAAGGGGGAGATAATCCATGACCGGGGTGGGGCATAAAAATGGAAAATATAAAATCAGTAGCAGACAAAATTTAATTCAACATGGTCAGACAAGTTAAAAAATATTCACAGAATAGAATAGAATTGTGTTGTTTCATAATGGCTATACAGGCTTATTAACTACTGGAAGTCCAGACTCCCACCCACTGATCAGGGCAGGGCACGAAAATTCCAATCGTCCTTACTAGTGGAAATGCCTGCCGGATGAGTGGAAATTTCAATTTTTGTAATGTAGATTTTTTCATTTTGCCATTCCTGTCAAAGTAAGGATGAATAATTCCAGCACAAAAATATTTACACAATTCCCTAACATTTGATTGGCCCGTAGCAAGTCTCCGTCCAAAATTGATATCCCAGTAAACTCCCACGCCAAACTACTTTCTACAGGTGCGCTGTCAGTGCTGTCAATGTAAACAAATGGCTGCCGTCTGTCAAAATGGACACATTTTCTTGATGAATTTATTTCAAATGCTGGAATTATAAGGAATGAATGGCCTTTTCGTGGAATTTATCGGGGATATAAACTTGGAAAAGTCACGAGAATACTGGGCGAAGGCCGGAAGGCCTCGTCCAGTATTCCCACGACTTTTCCAAGTTTATACCCCGATAAATTCCACAAAAAGGCCATTCATTCCTAAAGCAAACTTTTCCAGAATGTTCGTGCCTGCAGGGCCTACACTATTTGTTTTGGTGAAAGCAGCCGAGTGTAATGGTAGTCTTGTTGCTTGTATTTATTGCATAAAAGGATTATTCAACTACCATCGGAGCTCCAGATAAGGTGCGTAATTTGACCCAACTTGGGGTGAAATTTTGTTTATTTCTTCATCAAAAATGGCAAGTTGGGAGTGCTTTAGAATCGTCTCATTGAGACGATTCTAAAGCACTCCGAACTTCCCATTTTTGATGGAGAAATAAGAAATTTACCTCCAAATTACGCACCTTAACTGGAGCTCTGAATACCAGATTTATTTCACACCGACATCAGGGGTGATAACCGCGTTTCCTTAAAATGTTAACGGACATACTATTTATTGTCTGAATTTATTTTTTGATGTGCAATTATCATACTTTATAATCTAGCTAGCTGTCAAAGATATTTATCTTTTTCAGGCGACGCATTTTATTAGTAAAAATAATTAAAAAATATCATGCCTCATTTGCATGTGAAAATAGCCCGATATCACCACAAGTCACTATCAGTAAAATAAATATTACTAAATGATTATACCTGCATTATTTTAAGCAGGCACTCGTAATTTTTCAAACTGGTGGAATAGCGACACAATTATACACTTATTTAATTCCTATAAATAACATTTTGCGTCTACTGAGTGGGCATGTACCTTTAATATGAAAACGAGACGTATACCGAAAACAATTTGGGAAACCGGTGCACAATGAGTATCATCAGATACCCCAACGTTAAGGTTATGTTTGTGACCTTGACCTTGGGGTAAGGGTTGGGTGGCGAGTCGAATATGACTGGACTGTGAATGGAGAAATGGGGCTTATGCCAGTTGTGACCAGTGTAGATCCAGAACAGCCTATGCATCCGCAGTCTGATCATGATCTGGGGTCCGTTTCACTAAACTTCGTACGACTAGAACGTTCGTAAGTGCAACATTATGATAGTCTGTAAATTTCACATGAACAATGTTTTCTTGTAAACAATTGTTGGATCTACATGTATGGAGCATAGCTCAATAAATGTAAATCCATCAATTGAAATTTCCAGACTATTCTAAATTTGCACTTACGAACATTTTAGTTGTACAAAGTTTAGTGAAACGGCCTAGAATAGTCTGGAAATTTCAATTGATGGATTTACATTTATTGAGCATAGCTCAATAAATGTAAATCCATCAATTGAAATTTCCAGACTATTCTAAATTTGCACTTACGAACATTTTTAGTCGTACAAAGTTTAGTGAAACAGCCCCCTGCACTGTTCAATCAA
>CM055272.1:24559802-24577907 GCA_029237695.1 Conchocele bisecta
TTGATTGAACAGTGCAGGGGGCCGTTTCACTAAACTTTGTACGACTAAAATCGTAAGTGCAAATTTAGAATAATCTGGAAATTTCAATGATGGATTTACATTTATTGAGCTATGCTCAATAAATGTAAATCCATCAATTGAAATTTCCAGACTATTCTAGGCCGTTTCACTAAACTTTGTACGACTAAAATGGTCGTAAGTGCAAATTTAGAATTGGAAAACATTGTTCATGTGAAATTTACAGACTATCATAATGTTGCACTTACGAACGTTCTAGTCATACAAAGTTTAGTGAAACGGACCCCAGATCATGATCAGACTGCGGATGCATAGGCTGTTCTGGATCTACACTGGTCACAACTGGCATAAGCCCCATTTCTCCATTCACAGTCCAGTCATATTGTGCACTGGTTTCCCAAATTGTTTTCAGTACACATCTCATTTTCATATTAAAGGCACATGCCCACTCAGTAGACACAAAATGTTCTTTATAGGAATTAAATAAGTGTATAATTGTGTCACTATTCCACCAGTTCGAAAAATTATGAGTGCGTGCTATGCAGGTATAATCATTTAGTAATATTTATTGTATCCCCCGGACTCCGTCGGGGGATACTATGGATTTGACAGCGGGCCGCGTCCGCGTCCGCCGCAGACACTTCTTGTCCGGAGCATAACTCGAACACCCTTTGGAATATTTTTCATGAAACTTCACACATGCATAGACCACGACCCGAAGGTGTGTCGCGCATAGGTAATTTTTGAGTTATCTCCCTTTTTTGTTTCTCGCACTGATTTCGTGTCCGGAGCATAACTCCACCACCCTTTGGAATATTTTCATGAAACTTCACACATGCATAGACCACGACCCGAAGGTGTGTCGCGCACAAAAATGACAACTCTTGCATAGCTAATTTTTTAGTTATCTCCCTTTTTTGTTTCGCGCACTAATTGACCATAATTCGACCACCCTTTGGAATATTTTTATGAAACTTCACACATTCAAACTGGACAATAATGCATGAAGACCCGTTTTCTCGTCTGCTCTGTACACCTTTTCTCGTGTGCTCTGTACACATTACCTGTAGAGAGAACAATAGAGACTGGGAGAACCATTCACCTGTCCATGTGCTAGCATGTGCAAATGTCCAGTCTTGACCACTGTTGACCACAGGTAATTTATACAGGTAAATTACTACATTGGATATTACATTTCTGTAAACTGTGTTGAAAATATTGTGGCATTATGTGGACCTGTGCAGATATATGTAGATAAATATAGGACTATTAAAAAAAAATTCTGGGCTCCAGTAGCAAGCATTATTATTTTTAAACTTTTTTTTTCCATTTTTTTTTCCATTTTTTTTTTCAATTTTTGTCTAGTAACATAAGGTCGTAAGTGCTCCACTAACTTATTACAGGTAATTTATACAGGTACATTATTACATTTCCGTAAACTGTGTTGACAATATTGTGGCAGTATGTGGACCTGTGCAGATATATGTAGATAAATATAGGACTATTAACAAAATTTCTGGGCTCTAGTAGCGAGCATTATTATTTTATTTTTTTTTGTATATTACATTTCCGTAAACTGTGTTGAAAATATTGTGGCATTATGTGGACCTGTGCAGATATATGTAGATAAATATAGGACTATTAAAAAAGATTCTGGGCTCCAGTAGCAAGCATTATTTTTAAACTTTTTTTTTCCATTTTTTTTTTCATTTTTTTTTCAGATTATTTTTCAATTTGTGTCTAGTAGCATAAGGTCGTAAGTGATATATACAGACTATTCACCTGTGCATGTGCTAGCATGTGCAACTGACCACTGACCACTTACAGGTAATTTATACAGGTAAATGATTATATTACATTTCCGTAAACTGTGTTGAAAATATTGTGGCAATATGTGGACCTGTGTATATATATGTAGATAAATATAGGACTATTAAAAAACATTCTGGGCTCCAGTAGGGAGCATTATTCTTTTATTTTTTTTAAGTTTAATTTTTTTTTTTTTACATTATTTTTCAATTTTTTAACTGACCACTAACTTATTACAGGTAATTTATACAGGTTTCTTTTTCAATTTTTGTCTAATAGAATAAGGTCGTAAGTGCTATATACAGACTATTATCATATAATAAAACAATTATTGACTAGTGAGCCATAGAATATAATCTGATATTCTATGGCTCACTAGTCAATAATTGTATAATATGTTCGGGCCAGTGAAAATTGCTTTCGGGCCCAGGCTCGAGGTCAAGGCGGGACAAGGCGAGGCATCTGATTCCGCGGAATTCTTGTTTACTTATCTCCCTTTGTTGTTTCGTGCTCTGATTTTGTATCCAGAGCATAACTCGAACACCCTTTGGAATATTTTTATGCCCCACCACAATAGTGGAGGGGGCATTTAGTGTTACCCTTGTCCGTCCGTCCGTCCGTCCGCACACACGAATGGGTACTTGTAAGCGTACGGGGATCTTATTGGGTAGGGTTAGGATAGTGTTGGGTACTCTTGTTGGGTATTTTTATACAGTAAAAACCCAACAAGTATTCATTCGTAGGAACGTGCGTCCCGTCCTCCCGTCCGTCCGTCCGTCCGTCCGTCACAAAACTTTAACACTCTGGTAAATGTCTCATAATTTCTTCATCCTTCGACCGGGCGGGATAAACTGATCCTGAGAATAGTGCTGCAGTAGCCATTGCTTGTTGTAAAAGGCGACTAAACTGGCTTAACGATTGGGTTCATACTTTCCGGAACCCACTATACCGGATTTGGCCCTCATGTACATTTTTGGCTTTCTTGTATGTGAGAGTTGAGTCGGGCTATGCCCCATATATAAAAGTAAGATTAGCGCTAATCCTATTACTTTTAGGGGATGGGATAAATGATGCTGGTGTGGCGAGGGCCTGGCACCGGATCAGGTTGTTCTAATTTCAGGACTGAATATATATTTTGATTGTAAATATTGAGTTCTGAAGTTGGGATTTACCCCCCTCGGACAGGTGGATACGGGACACGACCCCGTTGACCCGTCTGCGTGTAGACTCCCTGAGGCTTGTACCTCTATGTCAGAAAAGCGGACGTTAAACCCTATTCACTCACTCACTCACTCATCCTTCGACCGATCTGCTTCATATTTCATATACACATTGCTCTGATGGTTCACTACCGCCCTGTGCCAAATCCACGTTCGTCCTGCCCCCGCCAAGCCCAGGGTCAAGGTCACATACTTAGTGCTTCAAAAACTTTAACGCTCGGGTAAATATCTTATACTTTCTGTTTTCTTTCATGGATCATCTTCATATTTCATATACGCATTGCTCTAATGGTCCACTACACCGCCCTGTGCCAAATCCACGTTCGTCCTGCCCCACCAATCCCAGGGTCAAGGTCACATACTTGGTGCTTCAAAAACTTTAACGCTCAGGTAAATATCTTATAATTTTTATTTCCATTCACGGATCAACTTCATATTTCATATACGCATTGCTCTAATGGTCCTCTACCGCCCTGTGCCAAATCCACGTTCGTCCTGCCCCCGCCAAGCCCAGGGTCAAGGTCACATACTTAGTGCTTCAAAAACTTTAACGCTCGGGTAAATATCTTATAATTTCTGTTTTCTTTCACGGATCAGCTTCATATTTCATATATGCATTGCTCTAATGGTCCTCTACCGCCCTGTGCCAAATCCACGTTTGTCCTGCCCCCACCAAGCCCAGGGTCAAGGTCACGTACTTGGTGCTTCAAAAACTTTTAACGCTCAGGTAAAAGAAAATTTTGACTTGCAATTTGGCCTCATTTATTATCAAATTGATATCTGGGACATCCGTGTTCTATGAACACATTTTCTACTTTATTAAACTTCACACACGCATAGAAGACGACCCAAAGGTGTGTCGCACGTAAAAATGACAACTCTTGCGTCGTTAATTTCTTAGTTATCTCCCTTTGTTTTGTGCACTGATTTCGTGTTGGCAGCATAACTTGAACACCCTTTGGAATATTTTCATGAAACTTCACACATGCATAGACCACAACCCTAAAGGTGTGTCACGCAAGAATGACAACTCTTGCATCACTAATTTTTTAGTTATCTCCCTTTGTTTTTTCAGTCACTGATTTTGTCTCCGGAGCATAACTCATACACCCTTTTTTCAAACTACTTGTGTATCTGGGGAGGGGGATACACATGCGCTTGTCGACAAGCGTCCATTTCTAGTTTTACTGATAGTGACTTGTGGTGATATCGGGCTATTTTCACATGCAAATGAGGCATGATATTTTTTAATTATTTATACTAATAAAATGCGTCGCCTGAAAAAGATAAATATCTGACCGATTATAAAGTATGATAATTGCACATCAAAAAATAAATACAGACAATAAATAGTAATGTCCATTTAAGGAAACATTTTAAGGAAATGCGGTTATCTCCCCTGATGTCGGTGTCAAATAAATCTGGTATTCAGAGCTCCAGCTAAGGTGCGTAATTTGGAGGTAAATTTCTTATTTCTCCATCAAAAATGGCAAGTTCGGAGTGCTTTAGAATCGTCTCAATGAGACGTTTCTAAAGCACTCCCAACTTGCCATTTTTGATGAAGAAATAAACAAAATTTCACCCCAAGTTTGGTCAAATTACGCACCTTATCTGGAGCTCTGATGGTAGTTGAATAATCCTTTTATGCAATAAATACAAGCAGCAAGACTACCATTACACTCGGCTGCTTTCACCAAAACAAATATAGTGTAGGCCCTGCACGAACATTGTAGGCACGAACATTCTTGAAAAGTTTACTATAGGAATGAATGGCCTTTTTGTGGAATTTATCGGGGTATAAACTTGGAAAAGTCGCGGGAATACTGGACGAGGCCTTCCGGCCTTCGCCCAGTATTCCCGTGACTTTTCCAAGTTTATATCCCCGATAAATTCCACGAAAAGGCCATTCATTCCTTGTAATTCCAGCATTTGAAATAAATTCATCAAGAAAATGTGTTTATTTTGACAGATGGCAGCCATTTGTTTACATTGACAGCACTGACAGCGCACCTGTAGAAAGTAGTTTGGCGTGGGAGTGTTTACTGGGATATAAATTTTGGACGGAGACTTGCTACGGGCCAATCTAATGTTAGGGAATTGTGTAAATATTTTTGTGCTGGAATTATTTATCCTTACTTTGACAGGAATGGCAAAATTAAAAAATCTACATTACAAAAATTGAAATTTCCACACGTCCGGCAGGCATTTCCACTAGTAAGGACGAGTGGAATTTTCGTGCCCTGCCCTGATCAGTGGGTGGGAGTCGGGGACTTCCAGTAGTTAATAAGCCTGTATAGCCATTATGAAACGGCACAATTCTATTCTATTCTGTGAATATTTTTTAACTTGTCTGACCATGTTGAATTAAATTTTGTCTGCTACTGATTTTATATTTTCCATTTTTATGCCCCACCCCGGTCATGGATTATCTCCCCTTTTCGACTTGGAATTTGGCAATTTTTCCTTGCGACTCCTAAAACTTTTAAACCGTAATAGCTACACACCTGACAATTGGTATGTAGCTTCCTTATGATGAGTAGATTCGCAAAGTTTATTTTTATTGATTCGACACCCAGGTCATGAATTATCTCCCCTTTTGGACTTGGAATTTTTTCTCGTTTATTATCAAAGCGATATGTGGGACATCCGTGTTCTATGAACACATTTTCTAGTTCTCATCAAAACATTGTTTGACAGCATTTGAGAATCATTTATGCTGCCAGACCATGTTTTATTGACAGAAAAGATAAAAGTATGCAACAACAGCAGATGACACTTTTCGTTTCGTTTCCGCATTATCAGGGTTAGCTTGCATAATTGTCTGACCATATGACGATGTCAACATGATGCAGCACATTTTCTACAAATTATGCAGACATTTCGATCAAGGACATATTTCAAGGGCTGTTGAATACTTTAATGCAAATTAACCAACTTCAGGGCTTCAGATAAGCTGCGTATTTGCTTAAATAGTAGCGAGTATCAAAAAGCAACACAAAATATGTGGTACCTTTATCATGCGAGTATCAAAAAGCAACACAAAATATGTGGTACCTTTATCATGCTGCAGCAAACCATACACATACCACAAATATAGCATATTGTTCTTATTTTCCATGAAAAAACATCTTGGTATTTCATTAGAAATAATGAAATGCCAAGACCTGTTTTCAACAAATATAGCATATTGTTCTTATTTTCCATGAAAACACATCTTGGTATTTCATTAGAATTGTCTCCTTAATGAAATGCCAAGACATGTTTTCATTTCGAAGCAAACTATTCAATAATTGCGGTCTGTTGATGTGCAAACAGTAGTGTGATTTTATTTTACCTAAGGTAACTAAAATTTTGAAATACCCAATTGTTTCGGAAATGGAGTGACAATACTCAATTACTAATTCCTTATCTGGAGCACTGCAACTTGAAGATGCATTATATTAACATGCACTTTATCTATATCGAATAACAGGCAAACAGGATGTTCTACTTCATGTTTTATGAAGGTATATACATAGTTAATAACAAATAGAGCACTGGACTCGCCCAACAAGATGATCGAAAATGGACTTGGCCAAATAAGATAATGATTGATAATGGACTACCCAAATAAGATAATGATCAATAATGGACTACCCAAATAAGATAATGATTGATAATAGATTACCCAAATAAGATAATGATTGATAATAGATTACCCAAATAAGATAATGATCGATAATGGACTACCCAGATAAGATAATGATCGATAATGGATTACCCAAATAAGATAATGATGAATAGCGGACTACCCAGATAAAATAATGGACTCAACAAGCTAATTATGATCAATATGGACCTACCGAACAAGATGGTTGATATTGGACATGCCCAGCAAGAAAATGGTTGATGTTCGACATCCAACCAGATAATGATCTATAATGGACTTGTACAAGTTAATTTTCAACAATGGACTTTCCTTCCTAATAAGACTTGTCGTAATAGACTTGTCCAACAAGGTGCCCAATACCCCGTTGTCCGTCCGTCTGTCGGTACACAAGTTGTTACCATGTGATCACACGACTACCATATATCCGATCTTTCTGATGCCTCAAATGGACGTATTGTTTACCATAGTTTCTCAACCAATGGAAGAACTGCATTTCGTCTAAATTAATCGCATATTGCGACAGTTTCTCCAATATGTATTTAATTAATCACTAAATGTTCAGCCGCTATATTTAGAACTGATTTTACACATTTTCATCAGTTCACGAGATGCAAAGCATATTACCGCCCACTTGCGCGCTCACTTCGTGTTGCACCGCCAATCGCATGCTAGTATAGCGTTTCAAAAGCATGTTTAGAGGCAGAGCTTCGCGAATGGTCTGGTAAACAATAAGTACGTTATAGTTCGCATATTGAAAATATATGAACTATAACTATTACATATAGTAACAAACATAGGAAGTTGTGGTGTTGCTGCTAATTAATTTTCTGTAATCCCAGTTGCAAGTACTGATTATACACGATTGGAACGCGTGATACGCAGACCGATCAGGGACCAAGCCCTTAGAACGCTGGAAACGAAGTGTTGTCTGCTGTTCCTTAATATTTTGCCTTTTTATACGCCTGTTCGAAAAAACGGGACATATTATGTATTCATCTTGTACTGGCGGGCGGGCGGGCATAGCTTGTCCACGCAATAAATTGAGTCCTACTTGACGGATTGTAACCAAATTTTTTGTATACATGTTTATCACGGCAAGCCGAAGCCTATTGATTTTCAAAAAGTTACTATGACTTATCTACCCTTGGCGGCCATTTTTATTTTTCACGCCTTGTATCCTTGTCCACGCAATAACTGAAGTTCTAATTCACCGCTTGTAACCAAATTCGGTATACATGTTAGACGAAGAGGCATATTGATTTTGAAAAATTTCCGTTAACTTATCTCTCCTTGGCGGCCATTTTTAATTTTCTAGCTCTGTATCCTTGTCCACGCAATAACTCGTGTTCTACTTGACCGATCATAACTAAATTCGTATACATGTTTTATCATGTCAAGACGAAGAAGCCTATTGATTTTGAAAAATTTCCGATACTTGTCTCCCCTTGGTGGCCATTTTTAATTTTCGGACTCCGTATCCTTGTGGAAGTATCCTTGTCCACGCAATAAGTTTAGTTCTACTTGACGGATCGTAACCGAATTTGGTTTATATGTTTATCACGTCAAGATGAATTATCTCCTCTTGTTGACTGGCCTTGCCTCGACGGGCGTATATTGTGACCTTCGGCACTCTTGTTTCTCAATAAAAACATGGTTTGACAGCACTTTAGAATCATTTCCATTGGAAATGATTCTAAATCGAAACAAGTTTTTTATGAGAAAAATGAAAAATATAAAAAACAGACGACAATTTATTTCAACAGTGTAATGGATAAAACGGTGTATCGTTCTAGTACATTGACCCATGGATTATCTCCCCCTTTTGGACTTGGAATTTTGCCTCGTTTACTATAAAAGTGATATGTGGATATATGAAACATTTTCTAGTTATTTTAATGGCGACCCCAAGCCATACAGGTATATTCCAGTTTGTATATCAATTTTATATCACCAGGCTGTTGAACGTATGCAAAACCACAATCAATTTATCAATCGATCGGTAAATCCTCCACTTCAGGTAGGGATGGTTTGTGAACTAGGGGTTAGAGCACCTGTAGCCTATTTCATCAAAATTGCAAAGCATACTTTTCTAGCAAAGTATACTTTGAGGGAGAAATTTTTCAATTTTAGGAGAAATGTATTAATTTGTATTATACTGAATTTATTAAATTATCACAGCTATTTTGACTGATAATGTAATAAATTCAGTATAATAATTCTGCATATTTTTAATCATCAGCAGTCGTCCGTCAGTTCTATATGAAATAATGCATTTCGGGAAAAATAAATGATTACTCGCTCAAAGTATACTTTGCTAGAAAAGTATACTTTGCAATGTTGATGAAATAGGCTACTGACTACCAATACGGAGTTTGTGGGTCTAAACGTCGCTTCAGGCATCAGAAAATACTTTCATAATATTTCCATTCCACTGGTCTGTCCGATGACTTGAAACTGGTCCCATCTCTATACGACGCTGTTGCTGGGACGTTAAACCCTTTTTATCCCGTCAACACAGTGCGTATGTGCCGTGAAACACGGTGCCGTGAAACATTTTTGATATCCAGTCAATACAATTTTTGTATTTTACAGCCATTTGTAGGTGTTGACGGGATAAATAGAATAGTAGGTTAGTGCCGTGAATGGGAAAACATATCTGGCGCGGCACGGAAACGGGATGTGCTCGGCAGAGCCTCGCCCATCCCGTTTCCTGAGCCTTGCCAGATATTTTTTCCCATTCACGGCACTAACCTACTATTCTCTATCACTTTCACTTTTTTTCCACTTCAGGTTTCTCCAAAGAAAGCTGCAGCGAAGAAAGCTGGAGCCAAGAAGGGAAAGAAGTGATTGGTGCTCGACAACACTACCCCACTTCCACAGTGCTAGGACCGACAGACGCGCGATACTTGCATCCTACTGACTCTGTGATTTGATGATAGGTTGTTTTGCTTCACCCTTATGCTGAACTAAACTATTTTCTGCTGGTTTTCTGATTTTCATTACTTTCGTAATTACCCTAAAATTTCAGACACAACTTATTCGAGGAAATGAATATAATTTACTGTTTATAATAATAATTATGGTGGCACAGAGGGGACATGGAAATATTTTTTACTTTTGCTTGCAGACACGATAGTCATTGCGTGTGCGCGCGTGATAGTCTTTGCGCGCACATGCGATAGCTTAGCCAATGAAACGACGTGCACCAGTTTACCAGGGTTGTCTCCATTGTCTGAATTTAATCGCCATTTCAGTGCGCACGCGAAAGTAAAAAATATTTCCATGTCCCCTCGGTGGCATATGTTTCCCACAACAAAGAGTGTCCCAATGTATGGTTGTGCTGGTTTATCGCAATTACAATATATTTGGATACAATTTGTGTTGGGGGAAACCCCTATTTTTTCCGAAAATAAATGATGTCCGAATATATAGGGTTATTACAATACTTCTACCAGAATATGGCCACCACCAACTCGTTGATTATTCTGCCATGTGTAAAAAGGGGTGCACATATTTTGCAATGAAATGGTTGGACAGCTCGCGAGAATCGTCTCTGAGTCAAAACCATTTTTTGTTGACAAATTAAAAGACCAGCATGAAAAACGGAACAATACACGTAGTTTAAAGGTTGCAGCTCCCCTGATGAAAATTGTAGTCTTCAGTCCGATGTAAATAAATGTGTGCTGCTATGCTATAGTTGTTTCTTTTATTACCGGTCATGAAACGTGCCATGCGATTTTATATCTATGTTCAAACGGGCAATAAACAGGCGTATTACTTACGTATTTGCCTTGTACGTAGTAGCTTGTCCACGCAACAACTAAGAGTTTACTTGACGGAACGTAATCAAATTGGGTATACATGTTTATCACTACAAGACAGAAGATGGCTAATGATTTTCAAAAATTTCTGATGAGTTGCCCCCATTGGCGTAAGTTTTTAATGTTTACACTGTATCCTTGTCCAGCAATAACTAAAGTTCGACTTCACGGATCATAACCAAATTTGGTTTTCATGTTTATCACAGCAAGACAAAGCAGCCAATTGATTTAAAAAAAATTCCGATGACTACTACTTTTCCTTGGCGGTTGTTAGTTGTGAGCGGGGCATACGTTGGGTAATTTAACAATCGGGATTCATCCTTACCAGAATCCTGACCAGAAACGCTTGGGCTTTCTTGTGAGTTGAATCTGGTTGTACCACTAGAGTAATCCTACCGGTATAACTTTTGGGGAATGAGGCTAAGTTATCATTTCCGTGACACCAAACTAAGGTCAAGGTCGTAGTCTTAGTGCTTTCATAAACTTAACGTTGATGGAAATTTATAATTTCTGTTTCCTTTCACCGCTTGATATTTCGTACATGCCTTCCTCTAATGGTTCTCTATTGAGCCATGCCAAATACACGACCTTCAGACCCCTACTAACACCTACGTCAAGGTCATTCTTGATGCTGATACAAACTTGACATTGGGGTAAATTTTTTCTAATACATTTCCTTTCACCCAGCTTCTTGATATTCGTTATATACTAAAGCACCACCAGGCGCGCTTCGTTGTCTGACAGCTCACCGGGTACTGTATCCTTGTCCACTCAATAACTGAAGTTCTACTTGACCGAGTTCTACTTGACTGATCGAGTTCTACTTGACTGATCGTAACCAAATTCGGTATACATATTTATCATGGCAAGATGAAGAACTCCGTCGATTTGCTATGACTTGTCTTCCCTTGGCGGCAATTATTGTCGCGCCTGCGTCAACAAGTTTGTACAAGCTTCTTCATCATGGTATAACTGTTGTATTACTTCATGGATTGCTTCAATATTTGGACACTTGATACATATAAGCATTTGAAACACACATGCCGCCATTAACATGGCCTTGATCTTTGTGACCTCATGGTTGTGGAAACCTGCAGATGCACATGGTCGTGTTACGTCAAATGCCTCGGCAGACCAGACACCACTTCCTCCATGGTGGAAGGAATTCTTGTTATTTTTCGCAATCTGTATCCTTGTCCACGCGATAACTAGTTCTACTGGACAACCATACGGCAGCCCATTAGGACCACTTCAGTTTTTTTTTATCTTTTCTTGAATTTTCGAGATTTTTTCTTGAATTTTCAAGATCTTGAATAAATGGAAATTAAAAAAAAACTGAAGTGGCCCTTATGGGCTTCCGTACGACAAGAAGCAATTGCGGTCATACATGACATAAAATTTGCATAGCAAATGCAGATTTTTCGCATTTGTTATAACAATTTCGTCCACTTTCAACGTCATTTACGGAATATATATATTTTGTAATTATATGTATTTTCATATCACACATGTTGGGTACAAAATACATGTGTGTCCTATCTCGTTACATATCCACAGCAATATGAAGTACGATATGTTGACATATAGAGACAAAAGAACGTACCATTCCATAATACTGGATTATCTGGTTGAAAATTTAACCCATTTTTTTTGTCGTCTGCTGTTTATTTTCCATTTTTATCATCAAACACATGCTTTGACAGTACTTTAGAAAAATGTACAACATGCTTTGACAGCACTTCAAAATACCGAACTTCCAATACTAAAGGTTGCGAGTTCAAAACCTATCGTAGGGCATGAAACATATTTTTTTAATAGTATTTCAATCTCACTGTCAGTTGCTGGGACGTTAAACCCCATTCATTTCATTTATGCAACAACCATTACGCTATTTGACGATCGGTATTCATCCTTACCGGAATCCCCGACTGGAGACGACTGGAGACCGGGTTAGGCCCTCGGGCACGTCTGTGGCATTCTTGTATGTGAGAGTTGAATCTGGCATTCTTGTATGTGACAGTTGAATTTGGTTATCATATATATATTATACCATTATTCCTAATCCTATTTTACGAGAAGGTGCCAAGTGAATGGTGTGGTATGGACCTGACACCATGTCTGGTTATTCTAATTTCAGGGCTGAATACATATTTTTTTCTATGTAAATATTCCATTTCTGATTTCGTGATTTTCCCTGCAATGGAGCAGGTTAAATATGGGATCAACCGTTTTCCCAGCATTGAATGGCCTTATCTGTTGATATGCCGTTAAACACCAATAACAATCAGTTTGTCAGAGATTGTCATTAACGTTTTCGGCTACCCAACCATCTCGTATATTTCTTTGTCATCATCCATATTTGTTACACACCCCACCCCCCCCCCCCACCACCCCCCTTCCCGGGTCAAGTTAAATGAACTAGACATTTGTGTTAATGTATTTTCAGGGTTACATTCATCCATGTTGATTAATGTCTTGTGTCCATAACAGCTCGAGTACTTTCAAATCATTGGAGGCTGCGTTTTATGACGTCAGCCCTGATATTTACTGTATTGTTTATTCCAACAATGCATTGGCACCTACACAAAGCAATTCATTCTGCGACAATGGTAACCCTATACTGACCTAAAATAGCCACACGATGCCATATTTCACTGGAAACATGTCGGATTTTCTGACAATTACATGAATCCAATCAGTTTCTGACGTTGTAATTAAACCCGCGAGACATTGGCGACGCTAGCTATAGAGCACTTGCATGTAGGACTGGTATGTGTAGGTGGATTCTAAATACATGCAGTGACGGGCCTCTGGCTGAGGGAAATGACAATACATTGTATATCGACGTCATTGCAATTCGCCTTGAATACCCAGTGCTATTATTCACGACCTTACATAAACGATCTTGCTGTTATTATGAACAATGAAGGTCATGACCAGACTGCATCATGGCCTTCGTTGTTCGCCATCCAGTCGGCAGTCCATTCATTTGAAATATACTATGCCGGGATATTCTAATCGCAGGTGATGGGTGTATAATATAGAAGCATATATTTGTAAATATTCAGGTCTGATTTTGGGATGCCCCCATCGGTACGGGTGAAACCTGGGATTCGATCATGTTAACCCGGCCTAAAATAACATGTTAGCGGTCTAAGGGTTAATGGTGTTAAAACGATATCTTATTTTTGTTTGTTGTCTGCTGTTTATTTTCTATTTTCCAGTTGTATCATCAAAAACATGCTTTGACGGCACTTTAAAATAATTTACAACATGCTTTGACAGCACTGAAGTGTTGTCAAACCATGTTTTTATTGAGAAATAAATCGAGATATAAAAGCAACAAGACATTTGTTTTGAGTAGCGGTCTAAGGGTTAAATAAATAAATCCAGCGTGAATCCATCAAAGTGATTTCTACGCTTCACTGAGTGCGCAGGCAGTGCACATAGACAGCGGTCAGTAGATGAACTGACATAAGCCCGGCTTTTATTAGGGCCCACCAAGAATCCACGGTGCCCTATAGGTTTCGCCCCGTCTGTCGTCTAAAATCACCTATACTTTCTGTTTGCATTACTTCGTAACTATACTTCCTTATACATTAATAGTTTAGTAGAAAATGTCACGAAATAAAAAGAACATTATTCTTAATTTTCTTTTTATGATAATTTAGTATTATAAAAACATACACATCGTTTTAAAGTCACTCTTTTTATTAAATGTTCGACCGCATGGTCTTTATCAAAATAGTATGAAAAAGTATCTACATCCGGTTTATTGCTGTTTATGTGCTTCCCTTTGGAGGTTATTGGAAATTACTATAAACAAATACTTTTGCAAGAGAAGAGTTGATATATTGGAATGCACGAACGTTTATTGACCATTATTAAAGTTAGCTACATTATTAAACTACTGTCTGTTTCACGAATCACGCCCAAATTGTACGGCTATATAAGCCGTACCATTTGGGCGTGATTCGTGAAACACAGTAGTTCAATAATGTATCTGACTTTAATAATGGTCAATAAACGTTCGTGCATTCCAATATATCAACTCCTCTTTTTAACTCAATTCGCAAATAAATTACTTAAATTTCACGAGATTTTATCAGCGTTGACATGCATGTCAGTATATCGTCATTTTTGACAACAAGTGAAAACCTGTGGACCTTTGATCGTGCCCAATACCACCAATGTATATGTGTACGGTGGTCCAACTTGCTCATTAATCATTTATAATTGACCAGAAATATGATCAGTTGAGACGAGCCATGTGATGTTATACATGTGCGATTTTTCATGATATTATTTTGTGCAGAAACTGATATTTTCCGTAAATGACGTTGAAAGTTGACGAAATGTTCATAGGAAACCTATTCCGCGTTTGCTCTGAATATTTCAACTTTCAACGACGTTTACATAAGACATCGTAACGTTTGTGCATAGTATGTTTTCAAGAGATATCTTAAGTACAAACTCACGTGGCTTGTCTTGCGGTTGTGACCTGGGAAATGTGGCTTAATGCATTTCTGGCCAGACTAGCTCTCAATCAGCTCTCCTGTATTCTGATAATGATCTGTGATGCTTGCTAAACGTAAGGCAAGTGTTTCACTGATTGAATGTGGAACAGTGCAATCTGATCTGGATCTACACTGGTCGCATTAACCATAAGCCCTATTTTTAACAGCCACAATTTAGTTAATGAAATATAAATTTTATTGATAAACGCGTTTAAATCTCGCGATGAATCCGATATGGGCGCGTTATTGTGAGACTGTAACTAAAATTGTTGTCCAGTTATGGTCGGGCGAACACGACGGCGTACATTAACGGTAGGTGTTCCTCCTTATAGGAATCATGATTTGCCTGTTTTGGCCCTCAGGTACGTTTTTATCTTTGGCTCTTTTGTTACCTGGGAGTTGAATTGGGTTATTGCCCATTATAAAAGTAGTAAGACTATTACTGATTCTACTGCTTTTGGGAGGGGGCCAAGTGATGGTGTGGCGAGGACCTGGCATCAGATTTAGGATTATTCTGATTTCAGGGCTGTATATATTCAGTTCTGATTTTGGGACACCCCCTCCCCCCCCCCTCATTTGTACATGTACTTGAACATGTACGTGTACAGGTAATATATGGTATTTAGTACTAAACCCATTGACCCGGCCTTAAATGACAGCTGTTGATAGGCAGTTAAACCCCAACAAAAAACTGTCCAGTTATTTGTCTGTAGCGAGCCCGGTAGGGGAAACTGGACATAGATGGACATAATGGGCATGATGGACATAGATGGGCATGGCCTTCTGTTGGACTAAGTCAGCATTATCTGTCGTTCCAGTAATGTAGACCACTAAATGTACATGCACCCGTTTGGCATAGGAGGACATACTATACATGTACAGCAATGTATATAACGGCTATGCCAAAACAGGTAATACACGCATGCTTGGACTGTCTCATATGCTAATGCAGTCGAACCTCCGCGAACGGCCACCTCTCTACAACAACCCCCTCTCTGTAACAGCCGGTACTTTATACAGTGGGGTCAGCGTGTAAGTGCACACACGAACGAAACACGACAGGTTGGTTCCAACCTGTCGTGTTCGTTCGTGTATGCACTTACACGCTGACCCCACTGTATATCCCAAATGGACAATTACCTCTCTACTACAACAGCCAGTTGTGTGAATTCGCATAGGTGGCTGAGAGGTTGCACTGTATGCGTACGTATGGTCCTCCCGTTGGTTATCCCGTATATGGGTGTCCCAAAATCCATCGATTTAAATGCAAACATGCTGTTTTCCCAAGTTAGCACAGATTTGATACATTTTCGAGTTTGGTGTCTCCATTTACGCAGCACATGGTCATTGTATGGACATGATGGTGTGATGACACAGTTAGATCACGTGTATGTTCGTCTGCATGTACGGTCGCTAAAATTCGTGGATTATCTCCTCGCACATGCGGACGAACAGTGATCTAACCGAGGTGTAAACTGTTACACGTCGTGAGGCACACACGTAACCACATGGTGTGTATGGTTGGGAGGGTGAAAAACGGAAATTAAATACACCATACGTTTACCATACGCTAGCCAACTCTATGTACCCTCGTCCTAGACGAGTCACAAATACCATTTGGTTCTGCCAACAAGGTGCATAATCACATGGTTACAACAACAACAACGTCGCCCATTCCAAAGTAAGTATTATTTGATAGTTTCCTTAATATGCAACTGTTTTTGATGAAATTTGACGCAGCAAACGCTGCGGAGACAAGGAAATCGATTCTTCGCAAAAACGACACAAGTTTGAGCGAAAATACAGAGACCACCAAATGCAGCTTAACAAGACGCGTTTGATGCGCCATATTTCATCAAAATCCGTTACGTAATAAGGACACTATAAAAAATAAGGACACTATAAAAGAATACGTACTTTGAATCGGTACTTGTTGTTGTTGTTAGTACCACGTGATCATACACCTATGCCAACAGTTAAATTACAACTTTAGTTTTTAATACAATCCATTATATTACTACAGTGCAACCTCTCTACAACAGCCACGCATGGGAAGACGCAAAACTGGCTGTTGTAGAGAGGTGGCTGTTGTAGGGAGGTTAATGCTGAATTAAACTTTATCGTCCGCTGTTTATTTATTTTTTCCAATGGAAATGGAAATGATTCTAAAATGCTGTAAAAACATGTTTTTGTTGAGAAAGAACGCAAAAGCAACAGCAGACGGCAAGTTTTGTGCTCAGCAGTCTAAGGGTTTGATACAGAGGAAATCACCCATTTGGGATATAAAATAGCGACTGTTATAGAGAGGGTGTTGTTGTAGAGAGGTGGCCGTTCGGGGAGGTTCGACTGTATATATGTTGTCACTGACAACATGGCAGCTTAGGACTTACAGCAACTATTCAGGGAATGCATACATTTGTACTTTGACACAATATGCCAGTGTGCGCAGTGTATGTGTCCCGACTGGGACCCTGGGTGAGCTCCAGTTAAGGTGCGTAATTTGGAGGTAAATTTCTTATTTCTCCATCAAAATTGCCAAATTGGGAGTGCTTTAGAATCGTCTCAATGAGACGATTCTAAAGCACTCCCAACTTGCCATTTTTGATGAAGAAATAACAAAATTTCACCCCAAGTTGGTCAAATTACGCACCTTAACTGGAGCTCTGAATTGTCAATACTTCAAAAGTGAACTTTTTGCTTGCAAGTACACGTTTTCCTATATGATAACTCTCGTTAACTCAAAAGTATTTTCCTCAGTCCCCAGGGGCCCATTTCGCTAAACTTCGTACGACTAAAATGTTCGTAAGAGCAAACTTATGATAGTCTGTACATTTCACATTAGCAATGTTTTCTTGAAAACTATTATTGGATTTACATTTATTGAGCATAGGCTGCAGGTCACCTGCAGCATATGTTCAATAAATGTAAATCCACTGATTGAAATTTCCAGGCGATTCTAAATTTGCACTAAGTTTAGTGAAACAGGCCTCTGATGACTTGTAGGTAGGAAAAATCACCGTAAATCTGCGTACGAAACATTTTTTATCGTACGGGGAATGTAATCAAAGGTA